>JAXQQM020077354.1:0-25644 GCA_034641835.2 Pinus albicaulis
TGATCCAGGTGGATATTGGTGGTCACTTGCCTATTCCACTTGGGGCTCCACCATTTTCTCTTTCAGTTTTTCAGTTTCGGCATAGTTTACTATTTTTAGCAGTTTTTCGGGTCCTAAACTTCCGGAGCCGTTTTGAGGCCCTAAACGACGTTTTTTTTGGAAAATGGAGAGCAACATGGGTCCATGGACCGACGTTGCTCATTAAAAATGTGTATTACTCAGATTGATCTTTCTAACAAGGTATGGTACACATCAAATGGAGATCGTATGCCAAAGTTACGCCCTTGGGAAGTTGAAACACCAATTTACCCAAACGGGGCCCATAGTTTTGGCGCTTCATCTCCTAGGGTTAGGGTTTGGCTATTTAGGATTTCCCATTGTTTATAAATAATAAATAGGCCCTCGAGCCTCATTGTAACTTAGTTTAGAGGCCTTTAGCCTCCACATCTCTTCTCAGAGATAGCTACCAACGCCCTAGCTAGTTTTATTTCCATTCTGTCTGTAAGCAAATTTCAGTTCTTTGATATTAATGAAATGAAGTGTTATTTCCGCTACATCTCTGTATTTATGGTTATATGTTTATTCTGTTGCATTCCCGCATAGATCCGAATCAGTGGTATCAGAGCGGTCTGCTTTTTCTCGATCCTTCTTTGCATGTCCCCAACGAGTTCGGGGTATAAGGAGCTAGGGCTCGATTTGGTGGAACCTTTGCAAGATCAGCCTCGTAAACCTCGACGGACGCCCATGGGGGATGAAAAGAAAGATGAGGGAGCAGGAGATCTTATCAAAATATTGCTCGAGGAGGCCCTCGCAAAACAAAGGAACGCGATGATGGATAACTTTGCTCAGATCCTTCAACGGCTACCCACCGGCGACACATCTGCATCCAACAGCCACTCTAGAGGCGCGAATCCTTTTAAGGTACAAGTAAATTTTGACATTCCCATATTTGAGGGTCAAATAGACGCAGATGCTGTAGATAGATGGTTGAATCTTTTAGAAGGATATTTCTCGGTTCATGACTTTTCAGACCGGGAGAAGATTATTTTTGCACTCCTCAAAGCTACCCCCCATGTTAAGGACTGGTGGGAAACCTACTGTGAGAACAAGGACTAGAAAAAACCCTCTCTTTTCTCGGCCGTACCAACCTGGAATTCTTTCCGAGACACCGTCAAGGAATAGTACTATCTCGTGGGGAGCTATGAGGACAAGTACATACAATGGACCACGCTGCGACAACAAAGGGATCAAGATGTGCATGAGCTGATGAATCTATTCCATACCCTATGCACAAAGTTGGTTATCAAAGATTCAGAGAAACATCTGGTGCTAAAGTATCGTAGTTGTCTGCAAAGATACATTCAGGAGGAAATGGAGTTCCTCGACATCTCCTTGCTTGGTACGGCATACCAGTATGCTGCCAAGATTGAGCATAGATTCAAGTAGAAGAAGCAAGACTTTGGATCTGCGAATCAAAAGCCATGGAAAGGTGCTTCCAAACCGCAGAACAAAGGACAGAGCCAAGGCATGGTGGCTAAAGACAACTCATCGAAGCCACAAGAAAAGAACAGCACCGCAAAGCGAAAGAAGGACACGGGAAAGTGGTGTGAGTTCCATAAGAGCTCCACTCACAACACAAGTGAGTGTCAGGCCAAGCAGTCGCTAGTGGCCGAGTTGAGGGTTTCTAAGTTAGATGCATTCTCTGACTCCGAACCAAAACCTGAAAAGGGGAATGAAAAAGGGAAATAGATTATTGATGTGGAGCCCAACGCCACTGTTGCCACTACAAAGATCCAGAAGGAGGAACTAGAAGATCCAGAGGAGGAGGAACGTCTCTTCCACTCCCAGATGTGGGTAAAGGGCTCCCCGGTACAGTTCATTGTCAACAATGGGAGCCAAAAGAACCTCATTTCAACAGACACTGTGAAGTGGTTGGGCTTGCCGACCATAGCTCACCCACATCCATACACCATCGGGTGGCTTCACCAAGGACGAGATCTCCGCGTCAGCCGGCAGTGTCGCCTTCCCTATAGCATCAAGCCCTTCACGGATGAGTTATTATGTGACGTTGCTCCTATTGATGTTTATGATGTCTTATTAGGGCAACCATACTTGTGGAAGCGTCATGCTGTGTATGAGTCTCGACCTCGTGCTGTTATTGTTACTTTGGGAAATAAGTTGTACAGGATACCAGAGGTGCCACCTCCTACCGCTATCTCTTTGGTTACTGCAAAACAATGCAGTAAGATCATTTCCCAAACCAGGAAATTCGTTTTCCTGATGATCTGCCCCTAGGGCAAGAAGAAGACTGTGGCCATGACCTCCAGACAGGGCTCCTCTACACAACAACAACAAATGGATAAGGTTGTGGAGGAGTACGGGGACATATTCACCTCACCCACAGGGGTTCCTCTGCACTGTCAGGTCAAGCACCCGATTGATCTGACCCCTGGTGTGCCGCTACCTAATGGACCGATCTATCGGCGCTCTATTCTGGAGAATGATGAAATCAAGAGGCAGATTCAGGAGCTGTTGCAGAAAGGTCACATCAGACCAAGTTCATCGCCTTGTGGGAGCCCGATCGTGTTGGTACAGAAGAAGGATGGGACGTGGAGACTCTGTATTGACTATCGGGCGCTGAACAAGATCACTGTCCGGAATAGGTACCCAATCCTACGGATTGATGTCCTTCTAGACCAACTCAAAGGTGCAAAATATTTCAGCAAGATCGACCTGAAGTCTGGGTATCACCAGGTACCAATTGAACCCTCCGATGTGTGGAAGACTGCCTTCAAAGCCAAGGAAGGCCTTTTCGAATGGCCGGTCATGCCTTTCGGGTTGACGAATGCTCCCGCCACCTTCATGAGGATGATGGACGACATCTTGCGGCCATTCACCAACTCATTTGTAGTGGTGTACTTGGATGACATTCTGATCTTCAGCCAGACTTGGGAAGAGCACTTTCACCACATCCGACAAGTCCTCCAAACACTGCGGCAACACAAGTTGTGTGCCAATTTGGAGAAGTGCACTTTTGGCATGACCCAGGTTCAATATCTGGGATACATTATTGATGAAAGGGGGGTGCATGTGGATCCAGCCAAGATCCAAGTCATTCGGGATTGGCCAGCCCCAATCACTATAACAGAGCTTCGCAGCTTTCTGGGTCTTGCTAATTTCTACCGGAGGTTCGTGTTGGGATTCTCTCATATCACTTGGCCCTTGATTCAAGTCACCAAGGGAGGAGTGAGAGAAAAATTATTTTGGTTGGAACCTCAATAGAAGGCGTTCACAGAATTGAAAAATCGCCTGCCCCAGTGCTCACTTTACCAAAATTGCAATAGCCATTTGAGATCGAGACAGATGCCTCTGACTACACTATTGGGGCAATTCTTACTCAACAGGGAAATCCAATGGCATTTCACAGTGAGACACTATCTGACACAGTTCGCAAGTATCCCACTTATGACAAAGAAATTTACTCCACTGTGCAAGCTTGTCGACAATGGAAGCATTACATTTTGGGGAAGGAAACAATCATCCAAACAGACCACCAGCCCCTGCAGTTCATACAGACACAAGGGAAGTTGTACAATGATCGCCATCAGAAGTTCTCCACATATCTGCAACAGTTTCATTTGAACATCAAGTACAAGAAGGGTAGCACCAATCATGTTGCAGACTACCTCAATCGACCACCGATCGTGGCGCTCACCACTGTGCTCAAATCTTGTGGGCACGAGACTTCTGATTGGCCGCTTCTCTATGAGAGTGACCCAGAATTCGGCCACACTTACAAGGCACTCTTGGGGGGTACGCAAGTTCCAAATTTTCACCTCCAAGATGCAATTTTATGTCACATGGGACACCTTGGTGTTCCTTCAAGCGAGCGTGCAAAGATGATATGGGAAGCACACTACAGTCAAGTCGCTGGGCATTTCGGGGTTGAGAAAATAGTAGCAATCCTGTAGAAGTATTTCTATTGGCCGAACCTTCGAAAGGATGTCGAGAAGCACATCAGATCCTGCACTGCTTGTGCCATCGCCAAACTGACCATAAAGAAGCGAGGCCTATATACTCCTCTACCTACTCCTAGTCGACCTTGGGAATTCATCTCCATGGATTACATGTCGGGCATGCCTTCTACTAAGCAGGGAAATGACTGTTTTTTCGTGGTCATCGATAGATTCTCGAAGATGGCCATTATGGCGGTCTGCAAGAAGAATATCACAATAGAAGCCACTGCTAAACTCTTCTTTGAACGAGTGTGGGTGCACTTTGGGATCCCACAGTCTATCATATCAGATCGAGATAGTAGTTTCCTTAGCACATTTTGGTCCAGCCTCTAGTCAATGTTGGATACCATGCTCACCAAGTCCACAGCTTTCCATCCCCAAACAGATGGCCAGACAGAGGTCGTCAACAGAATGATTGTACAGATTCTGCGCATGTACAATTCAAATCATCCACACACATGGGACAAGAGCCTCCCCTATGTACAACATAGTTATAATTGGGCTCTCCATAGTTCAATCGGCCATAGGCCCTTTCAGGTGGGCTTGGGATTCCAGCCACTATGTCCCATCGACGTAGCCATGCCATTTGCAGCTGCTCAGGCCAATTCAGCTCATGTCCAGTTTGAAGTTGACAAAGCAAGTAGCTTCATCGAGCGCATTCAACACATCCGCCAACAGGTTCATGATATATTGGACCGAGCCAATGCCAAGTACAAGCAACGCCATGATCAACACCGGGTGCCACACAACTTCCAAGTGGGCGACAAAGTATGGCTACATTTGCAGAAGGAGCGCCTCACTAGACCCCACCGCAAGCTTCGCCCACTCCGATACGGGTCGTACACCATCACCAAGGCTATAAGGAACAATGCCTTTGAGCTCAGTATTTCACCATTCCTTGGTCTACACCCAGTCTTCAATGTGGATCGCCTTCATCCTTACTTTCCACCTCTACTGGACACCTCGGACATTGCAGAACAAATCACACCAACAGAGTTAAATCCAGACTGCATGGAACAGGCCACCACAGATTGTATCATGGAAATGCAAATCAAGAACATTCACCAACAGAAGATCCAACTATATCAAGTTGTCAAAGCTGGCCAACTCCTGCACCAAGGAAAGTGGTTCACCACGGACTAAATTCAGCAGAAATTTCCTCATCTCATGGAGGAACTTAACGCAATGGGTGACCATTGCTTCCTAAGGGGGGAGGAATGATCCAGGTGGATATTGGTGGTCACCTACCTATTCCACTTGGGGCTCCACCATTGTCTCTTTCAGTTTTTCAGTTTCGGCACAGTTTACTATTTTTAGTAGTTTTTCGGGTCCAAAACTTCCGGAGCCGTTTTGAGGCCCTAAACGACATTTTTTGGGAAAATGGAGAGAAACATGGGTCCATGGATTGATGTTTCTCATTGAAAATTTGTAGTGCTCGGATAGATATTTCTAACGAGGTATGGTACGCGTCAAACAGAGATTGTATGCCAAAGTTACGCCCCTGGGAAGTTGAAACACCAATTTACCCAAACGGGGCCCATAGTTTTGGCGCTTCATCTCCCAGGGTTAGGGTTTTGGCTATTTAGGATTTCCCATTGTTTTTAAATAATAAATAGGCCCTCGAGCCTCATTGTAACTCAGTTCAGAGGCCTGTAGCCGCCACATCTCTTCTCAAAGATAGCTACCAACGCCCTATCTAGTTTTATTTCCATTCTGTCTGTAAGCAAATTTCAGTTCTTTGATATTAATGAAATGAAGTGTTATTTCCGCTGCATCTCTGTTTTTATGGTTATATGTTTATTCTATTGTGTTCCCACATAAATCCGGATCATTGATCAAGTTTTATTTTTATAATCCTTATGAGGTTTTTATTGGTTTATTATGCTAGACCATTCCCTTGGGAATAGTAATTAGTAGAATATTTGAGATTAAAACCTCTCTTAAGAGAAAATTCAATCATGTTATTACCTGAAAGGTAAGATGCATTGTCGAACATAAGTGCATCTAGTAAGCCAAACCTCGTAATAATGAATTGATCTATGAATTCAATAATGGCATCAAAATTGACTACCTTTAGTGGAATGGCCTCCATCCACTTAGTAAAATAGTCTATTGTAGTAAGAATGTACTTATGTTGTTTGGAAGAGTTAGGAAAAATCTCACCTATGATGTCCAACCCCCATTGTTCAAAGGGTTGTTCAATGTTGACTGGTTGTAAAGGCAAGGTTGGCTTTATTTTTCTTCCAGTTGCAGTTTGACATGTTTTGCATCTCCTTACATATGCATGAGCATCTTTGAACAAGGTTGGCCAATAATACTCTACATGAAGGATTTTTTGTGTGGTGGTACCTCCTTCTAAATGTCCACCTGCAAGTTCTTCATGGAGTTCTTGCAAAACCTCCTGTGCTTCAGAATTTTCAAGGCATCTTAGTAATACAAAGTGATAGTTTTTTCTAAAAAACATATCATTAATGATTTGATATTGAATAGATTTTAATCTTAAATCCATTTTCCTTTTATGATTGAGTTCAATAGGAGCATGTCCATTTTCTAAATAGAATATAAGATCATCATATTAGGATTAAAACTCAATCAGGCTCACCTCAGAAAAGTGTACAATATTATCTGAATCCTCATAATCTGGTGTGTTGGATGCTCCAATCAGCAATTTGCAAAAACCTTGTCCTCTGACAATTTTAGTTGGTTTAATATTAATATCATATTCCTGTAGAGATCTAACCCAATTTTCCCTTTTTTCTCTTAATTCCTTTTGCACAAGAAACTATCTTACTGTTGGAAATGGAACTATTAACTTGGTATGTGTCTTTAGGAGAAAAGGACTGAAATGATTTCAATATTTGTAAACAAAATTTTTTTTTTTCTCCACCTCTGAATAATTTAGTTCAACACCTTGAAAATTTGAACTAAAGAAGGAGATGGGTGCTTCGATTTTTTGATCATTAAGTTGTGTTAGAACAACAACATAAGATGTTTTAGAAGTGAAAGTGTATAAAATAAACTGATTAGAAAAAGTTGGAGTAGTTACAGATGGAGAATTTGTGATAGATTTATTGATTAAATCAAAAGCTTCTCTTTCATTGTGTCCCCACTTAAAGACTGAATTTTTCTTGATTATGGCTTGCAATGGTAAAAAAAATTGGAAAAAAAGAGGAAAAATATCTTAACAAAATTTATTTGTCCTAAAAAGAATTGCATGAATTTTTTGTTATGGGGTAGAGAAATTTCAAAAATTTCCTGTATCCTATCAGGATCAATACAATTGCCTTCTTTTGATATAATGAATCCTAAAAAATTTCCTTCACTGAGAGTGAAATAAGAATTTTTTGGATTTAATGAAATCTCATACTTCTGGCAATGTTCAAATATATGCTTTAAGTCATGGAAATGATTTCTTCTTTTCTTAGATTAAATGGTTTAATAAAGGTTTCCCCTACATTTATTAAACCAAAACACATTTTGTGATAGGCATAAGTGCCCCATTTAGTACTAATTGTAATCTTCAATCTATCCTCTGGACGAACCAGGATCTTATTGTATCCTGAAAAACCATCAAGGAAATAAATTAATCCAGAGCTAGCCACTGATTGTAGGATTTGTCCCATGGGTGGTAATGGGAAATTGTATTTCAAAAAAGCTTTATTAAGATTTCTAAAATCTATACAAATGTGGATGTCACCATTTTTCTTCCTAAAGGGGACTAAATTTTATACCCATTTGGTTTGTCTAACAGGAAAAATGATCATTAGGGGAACTTTGAGGTCTAAAATGGGCCTCCTAAGGAAATTATAAAATAATAGTGGAAATAATAAAATAATATTATATTACATCATCAAATTTTAGAGGCAAAAAAGAAAAAACTACTTTTTCAACTCGTATTTTCAACTTATCTCCCCAATTGTTTACTCAAATTTCAAGCAGGAGTACTCATTGGATGAAAAAATTAATTCCTCATCCAAGGAGTACCCATGTTGCATAATTTCAATGGACCCTACTACATGAAAAATGATAAATACATGAAAAATGTGATTGCAATCACATTTTTTCATGTATTTCTTATTTTTCATGTAGCAGGGTCCATCAAAAGTATGCAATATGGGTACTCCTTGGATGAAGAATTAAATTTTGCATCCAATGAGTACTCCCGCTTGAAATTTGAGTAAAAACTTTGGGATATAAGTTGAAAATATGAGTTGAAAAAACAGTTTTATTATTTTATTATTTTTTAATATTTTTACTTTTTACTTTAAAATTAGTGAATCACCCCCCATCGTTGACATCATCATGTTAATTCCTATCGGTTCTTATAAAGTTTATTTTGGTTGTACATTTTCTTAGGAGGCCCATTTTAGACCTCAAAATTCCCCTAATGTTTAGCTTTAAGGAGTTTATTGAGCTTAACTTTGATTTGAATTTCAAGGTTGGGGTGAATTTTCCTTAATTTATGTTGTACAAGTTTGTCATAAAATATCATTGGGATTGTGTGTTGGATGATGGAAGTGTCATATGTTATAATATATTGATAGCTCCAAGAGAAAACACTATTGTATATTTTTAATAAATGAATGAAAGTTAATCTCTCATCAACTGAGATACCTAGACCAAAATTGATGTTTTGAGGTTTGAGATTAGTTCCAAGGTTTACTAGTTCAAACCTAAAAGTTAAAATTTGAAGTTTGGAATTAGTAACCTTCTTAAATCTGTCTTTCAAATCATAGAGATCTTCAAGTTTAACCACAGATTTAGGTAGAGTATTTTCATTAGTTTTCTACTTCAACTGTTTCTCACGTTCATCCTCATTAACTATTTCATCATCATATGATCCTTTAGATGTTAAAAATACCAGAATGTATTTGTCGCCATTAAACACTCTCCAATTGATGAAATTGTCAGGAATAAATGGGCGATAAATTAATTATATGGAAAACATATCTGGACTATAACCTTCATATGGAATAAGTCTTGATGCTACAATATCTAGAAGATCAATGTTGGCATTTTAAAGCCTAGGGATGGGAGAAATGTTGAATGCTAAAAAATGTGAAGTAAGAGTTTGTACTAATGATTTATAATGTTCCAAATGACTAGAAATGCAATAAATAGTATTTCTTAGTTGTTTGATAAAAATTTCAGAGTCTCCATATACTTGAAGGTATTTGACACCAAGATATATTTCTTTATACAATCCTGGGACTAGTGCCTCATACTCAACAATATTATTTGTACATTAAAACTCTAATCTACATGTTATAATTGCTTGTTATCCTCTTATAATTATCAATATACAACCTGCCCCTGCACCATCATTGGATTTAGAACCATCAAAATATAATTTCCAAAATAAAGAATCAACTAATGGTTTGTCTACAGTATTTACACATTTTGAAAAGTATGTTTGTGAAAACTTTTTGATTTGAGAAGTGACAAAATTGTCAATGAAGGGAGATTCTTGAGCATTAAAACTACCCAAAAATGAGTCAACGGAGTAGTTGCCAAGAATATTATTGTTGAAGGCTATTAGTTCATTTTCATCCTCGAAATCATATACTGAGCATTTCATGTGTTTTTCACGGTCAATTAGAATTTGATTTGGCTTTCCATTGTAGGGAAGCCACATGAGACAAGTCTATAGAAAAGTAACTAGGAATTCTTTTAGACCAATCCTTGCTGAGAATTAAACCATAAAATTCAGGAATATAACCAACTAATATGTCAATTACTTGATGGAATTTTGAATTAGAAGTAAGCCTAATGAGGATGAAATTAATTTCCCCTAAAACCTTGAATTTAGTTCTATCTAATTGTAAAATGTGAACAACATATTTTTTGGGGAAGATATTTATTTTGAGACAATTTGAATATGGAGTTATGTTTGAGGAATCCCCAGAGTCTGTCAGGAAATTGTGCAATTTTTTATTAAAAATTTCAACAGTCAGAAGGAAAGGAGGAGTATGTGAATTGGATCTATCTCCAATTAAAATGACATATGAGGAATCAATATCTTTTGATGAATCAGTCAGAGGCTTACCTACTCCTTTTGAAGCTTTGGATGTGACAGTAGCAGGTAAAGGGGAAGCAAGTATTGCATTAATTCTTCTAGAAAAAACTTATGTTGTTATTTGAGCTTGATCACTTCATACAGAGAGATGTTTGGTTTAAATATATTCATATCTTCCACTATGTGGTATTCAATGGTGTCTGACACTACCAGGTTGTTTGATGTAGATGGGGAGTGTGATGAAGAAGGTGTTGTTTGAGAAAATTTAGAAGGAGACTTCTTGCTGATAGCTTTTTATTTAGCAATAGGTGTTGAGGTTTTATGTTTCTAGACTGATTGTGGTGAATCAAAAGGAATCTTGCTTCTAGTGCCAACTAGTAAGGCTTCCTGACCATCTTCTTTGTCAAATGTAGGGAGTATTAAATCCCATAATCCATGTACTTCAACCAGTTCTTCATCTTGAGATTCATCTACAGACAACGTCGTTTCATCCTCATCTTCATCTTGATCAGATTCAACATTAGAGATTATATTTGGAGGTTGCAGATTTGTTTTATGAGTTTTCTGGAAAGATATAAAAGGATTTTTAGAAGTCGTCTCAACTACCTGTTTCTTTATTTCTACCATCTCATTTGACATAGTATTAAGGAATTTTTTAAAACCTTCAAGATCAAAAGGATCCTTAGGTGTTTTCTTCTTTGGTTCATCCTTAAAAGTAACCTTTTTTATTTTCTTTCTTGAGCAGTTTTATTTTCTAACATGATTATCCTTTTCTCAACCGACAGGGGTTATTTCATATTTTCTACCAAAGTAGCCTTATTGGATCTATCTACAAAAAAGAGAAATATTAGAAGAAAGAGAGGAAATGTACCATTTTATCTGTACATCGACATCAAGCTTAGATGTGGTTGGGATCTCGTTTAGCATCTTATTAAATTGAGAGTTGAAATATTTTATCTTTTGTCCTGAATTAGATTTTAAATTGTAAATATCATTTATAAGGATTGAAGTGGTACAATCATCACTGAATTTGGTTAAAATATTCTCTTCAAATATATCCCAACTAGTTATAATACCTGATGCTAATGAAAATTACCATGATCCTTTTGATCCTTGGAAAGTATAAGGAAACAACCTTACTACACAATCTTCATCAGAGAATGCATTGAGTTTCATGGCTAGCATGAAATTATGGAGGTTTTCTTCAGCAATAACACCATCATCATGGTTATAATTAGGTAACCATATTTCTGGGTGCTTAGATAGGTCATGAAGAGGTCCTTCTAATTGAATAACTCTTGAGTTTTTCCATGCTCTAGCAACCATAGTTTGACCTGTAGGATTTGTTGGTCCTGTAGGAGGGTTGGTTTGTCTTGTGGGAGGATAAGAAGAAGATGTAGTAGTTCTAGAGGTAGATCGAGTAGTAGGAGTTGTGGTAGATGAAGACGCAGATTTAGTGGTGGAATAAATTACCCCTAAAATATTATTTCTTGTCGCAACACTAGTTGTCTGAGTAGAAGGTACAAGAATAGAGGAAGTTGATTTTTGGGGAGAAGTAATAAAGGGAGGAATGAATGAAGGATTTTGTGGGGAAGATGATGAAATGATCTCACTAGTTGATGATTGAGTTATTTATGTATGAATATTTCTTCAATGAGGGTTTATTGGAAATTCAAATGGAATTATTCCAAGTTTTTCACTTTTAGATTGAGTCGAGTCACCAACACCTTCATAGATTGAGGTTATACTTCCTTAAGAAATCTATTATTGCACAAGATTTTCTCCTAAAATAGAAATATCCTCCAGTTTTATAATCATAGTTTGAACTTCAGGTGATTCTTGAGTGTAATATGGTGCATTTACCTCAGTAACTATACTAGGAGACTTGGAAGGTGTTTTAACAACTTCATATCTTGATGGAGGAGATTTTGAATGTGACCCTAAAGTTGTAGGAGATTTAGAGGGGGATTGACTCTTTAGATGGCCTTTAGTTTTAGGCTTTGGTTCCATTCATAGTCTAGTTGGACCTCCTTCTAGGGCCGAAAATTTTGATGCCTCAAAAATCGCTACAACAACATCGGGGAAAACCACTTGGTCAGGGACTTGAAAATCGTCCCTTATCATTTTGGGATAGTGGCTCTGAATGGGGATTATGGGACCGGTTTCCAATTCAAATATAATTGAGTTGATGGTGTGGTATTTATAGTTAATTGTGACTTGGTGAATGAGAGTGAGAAGAAGCTTAAAACACACACACACACACACACACACACATATATATATATATATATATATATATATATATATATATATATATACCTATCTCTATCCCAGGATGAATTATGTTTCTCTTATATGAAATCTTAAAAGATGATCTTAAGGGAATGTAAATGAAGATTTATCAAACACTTGTAGAAATGAAAGAAAATTTAAGTTAATTGATTTGGTTAAATAGTTAACCAAGTCAATTTATTAAGCACATATCATATTTAATAATTTCATGTATTTTATATGTATATAAAAGGTGCCAATCTAAGCATGTTTCGAAGTGAATTAATGATGGACTGTATTAAAGATATACATACAAAAAAACATCATAATAAAATTTAACTATTATTCACATAAACAAAACATCAATATAAAGATAAAAGTACCATGTATATTTTAATTCTTCTCATGGAAAAACAGTGCTTGGTCCAGTCTTTTCTACTAAGAGAAATTCAAGAATACAAAAGTGAAACTTCTTCAAAGCCTTACTTATAAAATTTGAGGACCCTTTCTTCAAAGACATGAAAGGGTTTATATAGTAAAATAAAAAGTATAAAAATAGAAAATACATGAAGTGCTAAGGAGGATTAAATAACTCTCCTTAAAATAAGTGAAATAAGAAAAAAATAGAGTTTGTTGGGTGACTCACGTCAAAAGTGTGGTGTTATCTCTGATGCCATTTGTTTCTTTAGTTGAAGGATATCTAACATGGGTTGAAATTTAGGAGGTTGGCCTGGTCTAATGCGCAACTGTCCTATGTAGACTAAATCTGATAGTGGAGTTACCATGTGGGAGGAAGTGTGATTTTGATAATGCAACATTAGCCATTGACTATGTGGCTTGAACAAATAATTTTAGTACTTATCCCAATCTAGATTTTCCAATTTTATGATGTTTTCCTCTTTCATTTTAGACATCTCTTGCCACCGCTTCATTAAATCTTTCAGAAAAGAGAGAGAATCAGGTGGGAATTTATCAATTAAATTAGAAACAATGAGGCTCTTGTTGACTTTTTCAATAATATTATTGGTAACATCTCTTTCCCTGCATATTTCCCTCTCTGTATGCTTCAATTGTATATCCCAATTAGTGAATAAGATTTCCTTCTTTCAATCTTCAATCCTAGGAATATTGGCCTTATGACCTTCTGTAGTATCTTTCCAAGTGATATATTGAGAAACATTATTATCAATTTCATCAAAGCTGATCCTCTAGTATACCTTTTGATTCATCATTGAATCAATTTTCTCGTGTACCTCATTTATTTTAGTCAATTTTTTACAAACCACTACTTGTTGATGTGCCAAGAAAGTGTTGAGTTTCAAAACTTCTTGCTTAAAATCATCCACTTTTGGATTATCCTTTAATTGTTCCACTGTAAATTGTAGCTGGTGAATTTGAGCATCCTTGGCATTAATGCCATATTGATGCTGCAGCTTTAATTGATACATGCTTTGATGGAGCTCTGACACTTGTGTTTGAAATTGATGTTCAATGCTTTTTTTCTTTGTCAATAGCTCTTGTTCTAGCTGTAGTATTCTCTCATCCTTTTGTTTAACCAATTGTTGGACTTTTGTTCTTTTATCAATAGCGTCAGATGCATAAGCACTTGCAAACTGAGTCAACCTTGTGAGATATTTAGATGGATGTTCTTGAGGATTATTCCATACTACCTCTATAGGCACATAACCAGGGACTAGAGACTGTGATTATTTAATTCTCCTCATTCTTCTTTGTCTTCTCATTACAACATTATGTTTGGGGCTATAAAACATATCTAAGTGGGATTTATTCTATCTTTCACAGAATTTTAGATGTGGGGTATGCTGGGATGAATTCAACTCCTTCTGTGTTGATATACTTGTTAGTAGACCCAACAGTGAACGGGTGCTGAATTTTGTCATGTGGTGTTTTGACTATCACTTGAGGATCAATGATTATCACCTCTTGATATCCCTTAAGCAATTGATCAAAATATTTCCAAAATTGGTCTAATTCACAGGAAAAAAGTGGATTATTAGTCTGTGCTTCTATGGATTTAACTTCTTTTGATCCATTAAGGACTTCAGTATCCTTTGGTGGCTATTATTTTTCTTGTTCTTTCTTCTACTCTTCCTGTTGATCTGTCTGTTGATATTTCTATGAAATAGGTCGGGATACCTCTAAAATGTTTAGAGGAATACCTTCCAACCTATTTTTCCTGTATTATTTGAACTGTACAGGTTTTTCAGGGCTGAGGCACATGTCTGCCAAATTTTCAATATCCAGATAGGTATTGGCAGACTCAAATAAGTCATCATAATCATCATCTTCATGGAAGAAATTCTTCATCTTTACCAAAGTTGTAACATTTTGAGAAACCTTATTTGGATAAAAAAATTTATTAGGAACTATAAATAATTTCAAACACTGGATTTGATCAATTTCTAATCCATCATGTTTGAAATTTTCCAATACATAAACACCACAGTGGATGGGAAAGGTAGGCCAGCAAGCTTTCTTAGCTTCTTTCAAGGCTTTAGTCAATCCATGCCCCACTGTCTAGTAAGCAATTTCTCTGGCGATAATCTTGTCTGATACATATAGTGGGAGTACATGGGGTTTAGAAATGCTTCCATAAACTATGACATAAGTAAATAATTCTTCCCCAAACCATTTCCCTATGACTGCAAAGTCATCCTGCGCTTCCTTAGACAATATTGTCATTTTTTCATCAAAAACAACTTGAAAGAGTGGAAGAATAACTACATCAAAAATATTGTAAAAATTAGAATCATACTTGGATTCACAAATAATATTATGGTAAACATGAATGGGGGTAGGGTCTTGGATGGTCCATTTCCAACCCATGGCTGGAAATCAGAGGTAAAACACACAATTTCCATGATGTATGCACTCACAAATAATGGGGGGGTTTTCTTAGAGGTAAAAGAGATTTTTTTCTATATTGAAGGATATGTGAAGTGAAATTATTTGAAATAATGTGTAAGGTCCCACCTTACCTACCATAATTATTATAGAGAAATATTATATTAAATCAAAATGTGATATATCTTTTTTATTTATTTTTTATTTTTTTAAATTATTATATAGAAGTTATTGGTGTCCTTTACACTACACCCTAAATTCTACCAACTTATCTTCAAAGCTACAAAGTTCAAGGTTTATCAAGATCCAAAAAATACAACCATAATACTTGCTTCTCAAGACTAAAATCACCTTTAAAATATAAATTATTTAGTGGGATGAATAAATGTCAACCTTTATGAACCACAATTTACAATAAACTAATTCTTAATTCTGTTGTAATTAAATGTGTTCAAGAGTGACTAATAACAAGCTTATGAATTATTTTCTTAAAAGGATAATTTAAATTATATAGAGTTGGCATCTCATAATTTAGGAATTCATATGTGAGCTGATATTGCAACAAATTACTTACTGCAATTTTGAATTTTCAGCAAGACCCTTTAACTCAATGAGTTATTATACTAGAAATACCTTGATTACAAATCTTAAATTAACTGAAGCCTTTTGTTTTATGGACGGTTCATAAACATAATTAGATGCAACCATTGAACATTATGAAAACCAATTTACAAGCATGAAATGTACAGCCATTGAGGCATTTCGTCAAACACTTAAAACCATCATCTCTTTAAGGTGTTTTCACAATAATTAGCTAACATGAATCCAAAGTTGCATGACTTCTCTTTTTTTTGTAAGTAGTGCCAATAATTGAACTTAAGATATTAGTAGACTATCAACCATATTCATTGTTGAATCTATACCAATGAATATAAATATTTAGAAATTTCAAACATAGCTCACAATGTTGTAAGGTACAACCATTGAGGAATTTTGACAAATAGTTGGCAGTCATAAAACAAGTTGCCATAAGGTTATTTAAATTTTCAAATTATTAACCATTTATACTTTAAAAACCATTTCCAAGTGGTTAGCCTATATCAGATTCATCACTATAAATTATCAGGCAGTTCCAATATAAAAAGAACCAAACAACAAAACAAAACAACAGGCGGTTCTACATGCAACAACAAATCTGCAAAACAGAGCAGATTTGGGAATTGATGTCCGAAACCTTGATTTTTGAAATCAAAGTTGGGGTGAAATGGTCTATTGGTATGGATACCCCCTGAAGTGGAGCTGAATCACAACAGGGACGCCCAGAAATGCGATTCTTGAAAACAACATCTACCCAAGAATCCTACAATCTCATTTATGACTTCTATCAAACACATAGTATGAAAAATTATCTAGAGCTGTAAAAAGAGGAGGAGAATAGAAATTAAGCCATTAAAACATTTTCATCCAATTCATGACAGCCTACAAGATTCATCCATTAGGACTTTCTTTCAGTCGATTCAACATTATACAAGAAAATACTTCAACAATCATTACAAAATTTCCTCACATTTGGTGTGCAACAATTCATATACATGTAAGTTTCAGCAAACAACCAAACAAGCAAAATCTTATGAAATAAACTAAAATAAATGCATAATATAATTTGACCCACATACCTGGCAGTGAATTTGTACAACTCCAAGAGGATGGATGTATGCTCCAGCTCCAATAAGAGTATGCTCCAATGCCCATTTCCTTACCAAATCATCATGAACCACCCGGTTTTCCTCCCAACCATATCCAGAAAGAACTTCTCCCCCTGGAACCCCCGAGCTACAAAATCTCACAACCAGTACCACAATACAACAGTAGAGAGAGATATGCAAGGCAACTCAGGAAGATAGTTTTCATTTCCTCTAAATACCACTCATGTTCAACCTCAGTATACACTTAGTATATTAGTAAGGAATCTAGATTTGTTTTGGAAGAAATTGGATGTTTTCCATATCTCTCACAACCTTGCTCAAGTCTCTTCCACTCTTGGCATCCCCCTCCCTCCCCCAAGTGGGAATACATGAGACTCATGTATAGGAGGAGAAACCAATTCTTGTCATAAAGGAGGAGTAATATGCATGCATTGTATTCCATTTAGAGGAGTGTAACTTATGCCATTAAGGAGAGGTATGCATGCCTTATTTAAGGAGAGTGTAACATATGCATTAAAGAGAGTGTAAGAGGAATATTTTATGACATATCTTTAATGAGTGTAAGAGGAATATTTTATGACATATCTTTAATGAGTGTAAGAGGAATATGCCATTCCTAGATGAGTGCATAAAAGAGAGTGCAATGTAATATTTAAAATAGAGAGAGTTACATAGAGCCATGAGAGTCATGAAGGAGAGAGGTGTGAAGTGATTGAGGAGATATAATTTCCTTTTTAATAATAATATCATAGTCTCATAAAAGATAAGAATAATATTAATAATATTAATAATATTTAGGATTAAGTCGAGATTGAACTATTACAATTGATTAATCATAATTTAAGTGATTTTCCTTCAAGTATACTTGTTTACCCATTGATTGGAGGTGATTTACTATTTTTGGAAAGTCATACTTGAAATGGTAGACATGACTTTCTATTTTTAGAAAGTCACTCCAAAATTGTTAGTAATGAGATTATTAAGGAAATTCATCTATGAGTTGCCCATGAGTGGTATTTTTCTTCCAGATAATAGGGATTCCGCACCCCTATTGTATACATCTTTGTGCCTTAGTAGATTGATGACTCCGCGCCCTGATCTCCTCTAAAGATCCAAGATTCCACACCTTGATCTTTTTAAATATTTAGGACTCCGCGCCCCAAACATTTCATTATAGATTCAAGACTCCGCGTCTTTATATTTCATGGATTTAGGACTCTGCGTCCTAATCCTTTTATCATATATCCAAGACTCCACGTCTTTATATTTCATGGATTTAGGACTTCGCGCCCTAATTTCCATGGCTTCTCATCTATTCTGCTTTGAAACTCCGCGTTTCACCTTAAGGTACTGATTGTGAGCTTTTACCCATCTAATGGTTCGTTGGTAAGGTCTTCTTCCAAAACCTGCACACATCACAATCTCATTGATCAAATAAATCAAATGAATTTCATAATTAACTTATTCAAATTTTACCAAATATTGTGCATGACTTCCACAGTCATTTTGGTTTTGGAGAAATGACTTCCGCAGTAATTTATAACTTGAGCATCCCTGTTGGCAATGACCAAGTCCCCTGCCACATCATGTTTAGTACGATATTACGCACATATAATCATACAAATCATGTATCATCCATAAATCATAATTAACCATATGTTCCACCTAACCATGATCATCCATGGATCTGTGTCTCAAGTTTGAATCACCATTCATGTCATACACCTATGTCCAAAATAGGACACCAAAAGATAAAACATCGCTAATATTCTCTTAACCAAAATCAATTCTTGTTCACGCAAACATAGATATTATCATAAGCACACAACAACCAAGTGACCCAAACCAGGTCATAGCATATAAGCATGTACATAAGTCTTTCATACATAATATTATATCATTATATCAAAATCACCATCTCTAAGTGTCATCAAAGCTATCTCACTAAGAAGGGACACTACATACTACCCCTCTTGGGCTAAACTTGGCCCGAAGTTTTTCCTATGGTCATAAGATACTTAGTTCTTTTAGATTCTCTTATCAATAAGTTGTTAACCTTATGTATATATATTTGATATTTTATTTTTCTTCATGCCAATCCATAGTTTAATGTTTTCTAAATTGGAAGAAACTCCATGAAAAATAAACATACCATTCTTAATCAAGTAGAAAATATATCCATGCCATATTAGACATGTTCTAATATAAAATACCAAATATTTCTATATCAAAACCAACCATACAATTTATAGTACCTTATAAAATAATATTGTATGTAATTGATATGATATCTACTTAATTTATCTATAATAATTTGATATTCTACATGTTTTTCTTTGCCATAGTCTATATGAATCCTACATGTGTCATCTTCTTGGTTCTGTAGTATGTTGAGATTTCCAAGATATAAATAGATCACATTGGTTGTATACACAACAATGATGGTCCATCCCATATCACAATCAAACTTGCATACAATAAGCATAAAATCATCCACATACAGTTGTTAGTGAAATTACACAAAAAAAATGATGTTATATATAAAACTCACTCTTACATGCCACTTGATTTATGTATTCTCAATCCAACTTTCCCCTTTTCATTCCATAAGACAGCCTTGCAATTAAAATATTTAGGATCTATCTGTAGCTTGCTTTCTTTCTTTCTTTTTTTTTTTTTTTTTTTTTGACTAAACGTTTACTCTTTAGGAAAAATCACAATTTGAGGTTCAAGGTACCAATTTTTTATTTTTTTATTTTTTTTATTTTTTTATTTTTTATTATTAAACTAGCAAGCTAAGGTTAAATACAATCCTCATTGACCCACTTATGTATTATAGATCATTCCTTTTTGTTTCCATAATCTTCATTATTAGTCACTTCTCTAACTTGAGAATCAATTATGAATGAATCTATTAGAAGATCTTCATCTGAAAGCAGATTAATGATATCTTTTTGAAAATGACTTTTAATCAAGAACAAATCTCACAATTATGCAAATATGGTATCTATATTACTGAATCTACCTTGATAACTCTAAGTCAATTTGTTTTCCAACTTGAAATCGCTCATGATTTCTATTCAGTAATTAATAAATTCATTTTCTTTCATGTCTTATCCCTTACTATTAATACCTACACAACAACAAACTATGAAAACCATAAATTTCTCAAAATGTGATGAATCTTGTCAAATTTAAATAAGATTTAGACTATCACAAGGGAATTTCTAGCCTAAAGTTAAACCCTTTTTCTTTAAGGAGAATTACCACCCCCTCAAATTATTACAACATTCTGTAGGACTAACAAATACTCATACAACTATACATCCCAACACAAATTTCCTAAATCAAATAATCTCCCCCATTCCACATACAATACAATCATCATGCAATAATTCGAATCAATCAAAATGTGATCTCACTCTCCTTCAATTTCTCCCTCAAAAAATATCACAAGCACATATTCTTGTAAAACAAGAACTCAACTAAGCTTTTCATTAATCACATGCTTTTTTTTTTTTTTTAATTTCAAATAAAACAAGTTCTCACCACATAAAATATTTACCTTCTAAACATGTTATTCTCTTCACAATTTATAGATAATTTGAATTTTGACTCGATCGCCTAACTAACAATAGTTTAGAGAAATACATGAGTTCAATCCTCATAATTTCTCTAATTAATTTGGTTAAATAGAATGCAACCAATATTCAACTGATAAATCATTAAAGAGACTATTATGGCTTTCCTAGACCTAAATTGTCTTAATCCAATAGAAAAGTTATTTCATCAACTTATCACAATAATTTTTTTCTACATTTCAAGAATTTGAAAGTCATTTTAGTTCTACCTAAATTCAATATATACAAAAGGATTACAATACTAGAGGATAGATATCTAGTTCACACTTCCATATATCAAAGTCAATTATTCCAAACATTCTAAACCACCTAATGGTGTTTAGTATACCAATCTTAGTATCTTCATCTGTAATAAAAATAAAATAATGGATTTAAAGCTCAAGCAAATTTGTGTCATAAATCTCTATCCATTAAATTTAATTACACATAATCATTCCTTAATCATGAATATCAAATTCCATCAAAATATTCTAACTAGAAGAATTACTTAGCTCATAGATATATTTTACTTTGGATTCCACACCCATACCTTACCTCATTACTTACCTCATAGATATATACTAGTATGGATTCCACACCCATACATTTTCTCATAGATATATGCTAGTATGGTTTCCACACCCATACATTAGATCATAGATATATGTTAGTATGGATTCCACACCCATACATTTTATCATAGATATATGCTAGTATGGATTCCACACCCATACATCAGCTTAAGGAAAACATAACATTCAAGTGTTCCTTAAAATGGTTTCCACAACCCATCATGCACCAATCATTTAAGCCTCTTGTTTATTAGGAAGTTCATACCTCAACCTGGTATTTGAGTAATTTAAAGTTATTTGATGCCTAATGTCAACCCAAAATACACAAAATCATGTCAAAGAAATCAAAGAAATTTCATTCTTACTCATTAAGAATGTATTCCCAAATCCTATTTTAACACATCTACTTAATACACATACATTACTCTTGAATTTACATTCACAGTTAAAAGTGACATCTTTCAAGGTAGCTTTTAGTTAAGTTTCCTTTAGTGTAGGTATGAAAAGATTCAAAATTATCATGATGAACTCAATCATCACGTTAATGGAATCTCAGCCTTACACTTGTTACTCATTCCCAAAGCATACACACCAAGGTCATCACACTATAGTCCAGATTAAGCCAATATTCTTCTTGGTAGATACGATTTCAGCAAGTAAAGATGGCTACTAAGCCCATATCACATTGAAAATGATGCACTAAAAATATATGAAACCATGCATTCACTCCACCTATCTCACTCATTGATTGAAAATCAATTCATTCACATACTTGGGTTTAACCCCAACTTTCTCAAGCACATCCTTTGTTGATAATGTGTCTTAACAAAATATAAAGGAATATAAGGGAATTTTATTTTATTTTATTTCATGAGTCACTAAATGACATAATGATAATAATATCCTCTATGCAACCAATATGCTTCCAAGTCAAGATATACAAGAACTCAACTTGCATGCAAAATCAACATTCATACATCATCAAACTACAAATAAGCATGTTGGCCCATTAGGCCTAGTGTTGTAACTTGGCTCCGATACCATATGTAAGGTCCCACCTTACCTACCATAATTATTATAGAGAAATATTATATTAAATCAAAATGCGATATTATTTTATTTTATTTTATTATTATTTTATATATATATATATAAGTTATTGGTGTCCTTTACTATTATATTAAATCAAAATGTGATATATCTTTTTTTTTTTTTTAATTATTATATAGAAGTTATTGGTGTCCTTTACACTACACCCTAAATTCTACCAACTTATCTTCAAAGCTACAAAGTTCAAGGTTTATCAAGATCCAAAAAAAATACAACCATAATACTTGCTTCTCAAGACTAAAATAACCTTTAAAATATCAATTATTTAGTGGGATGAATAAATGTCAACCTTTATGAACCACAATTTACAATAAACTAATTGTTAATTCCGTTGTAATTAAATGTGTTCAAGAGTGACTAATAACATGCTTATGAGTTATTTTCTTAAAAGGATAATTTTAATTATATAGAGTTGGCATCTCATAATTTAGGAATTCATATGTGAGCTGATATTGCAACAAATTACTTACTGCAATTTTGAATTTTCAGCAAGACCCTTTAACTCAATGAGTTATTAGCTTGAAATACCTCTTGACAAACTAACAATCTACATTTGTTTTATGATTTTTTATAATCGTAATTTAGATTTCATCATTGAACATTATAGAAACCAATTTACAAGCATGAATGTATAGCCATTGGAGGCATTTCTGGCCAAACACTTACAACCATTATCTCTTTAAGGTGTTTTCACAATAATTAGCTAACATGAATCCAAAGTTGCATGACTTCTCTTTTTTTTTTGTAAGTAGTGGCAATAATTGAACTTAAGATATTAGTAGACTATCAGCCATATTCATTTTTCAATCTATACCAATGAATATAAATATTTATAAATTTCAAACATAGCTCACAATGTTGTAAGGTACAACCATTGAGGAATTTTGACGAATAGTTGGCAGTCATAAAACAAGTTTCCATATGGTTATTTAAATTTTCAGATTATTAACCATTTATAATTTAAAAACAATTTCCAAGTGGTTAGCCTAAATCAGATTCATCACTATAAATTATCAGGCAGTTCCAATATAAAAAGAATCAAACAGCAAGATAAAACAACAAGCGGTTCTACACGCAACAGCAAATCTGCAAAACAGAGCAGATTTGGGAATTGATGTCCGAAACCTTGATTGGTGGAATCAAACTTGGGGTGAAATGGCCTATTGGTATGGATACCCCCTGAAGTGGAGCTGGATCGCAACAGGGATGCCCAGAAATGCGATTTTTGAAAAACAACAACTACCCAAGAGTCCTAAAATCTCATTTATGACTTTTATCAAACACATAGTATGAAAACTTATTTAGAGCTGTAAAAAGAGAAGGAAAATATAAATTAAGCTATTAAAACACTTTCATCCAATTCATAACAACCTACAAGATTCATCCATTAGGACTTTCTTTCAATCGACTCAACATTATACAAGAAAATACTTCAACAATCATTATGAAAATTTCCTCACATTTGGTGCAACACTTCATATACATGTAAGTTTCAGAAAACAACCAAACAAGAAAAATATTATGAAATAAACTAAAAAAAAATGCATAATATAATTTGACCCACATACCTGATAGTGAATTTGTACACTCCAAGAGGATGGATGTATGCTCCAGCTCCAATAAGAGTATGCTCCAATACCAATATCCTTACCAACTCATCATGAACCACCCGGTTTTCCTCCCAACCATATCCAAGAAGAACTTCTCCCCTTGGAACCCCCGAGCTGCAGAAGCTCACAACCAGTATCACAATACAACAGTAGAGAGAGAGAGAGATGCAAGGCAACTCAGGAAGGTAGTTTTCACTTCCTCTAAATACCACTCATGTTCAACCTCAATAGACACTTAGTAGATTAGTAAGGAATCCAGATTTGTTTTGGAAGAAATTGGATACTCTCCATATCTCCCACAACCTTCCTCAAGTCTCTCCCACTCTTAGCATCACCCCCTTCTCCCCAAGTGAGAATACAAGAGACTCATATATAAGAGAAGAAACCAATTCTTGTCATAAAGAAGGATTAATATGCATGCATTGTATTCCTTTTAGAGGAGTGTAACATGCCATTAAGGAGAGGTATGCATGCCTTATTTAAGGAGAGTGTAACTTATGCATTAAAGAGAGTGTAAGAGGAATATTTTATGACATATCTTTAATGAGTGTAAGAGGAATATGCCATTCCTAGATGAGTGCATAAAATAGAGTGCAATGTAATAGTTAAAATAGAGAGAGTTACATAGAGCCATGAGAGTCATGAAGGAGAGAGGTGTGAAGTGATTGAGGATATATAATTTCCTTTTTAATAATAATATCATAGTCTCATAAAAGATAAGAATAATATTAATAATATTAATAATATTTAGGATTAAGTCGAGATTGAACTATTACAATTGATTAATCATAAGTTAAGTGATTTTCCTTCAAGTATACTTGTTTACCCATTGATTGGAGGTGATTTACTACTTTTGGAAAGTCATACTTCAAATGGTAGACATGACTTTCTATTTTTAGAAAGTCACTCCAAAATTGTTAGGAATGAGATTATTAAGGAAATTCATCTATGAGTTTCCCATGAGTGGTATTTTTCTTCCAGATAATAGGGATTCCGCACCCCTATTGTATGCATCTTTGTGCCTTAGTAGATTGAGGACTCCGCGCCCTGATCTACTCTAAATATCCAAGATTCCACACCTTGATCTTTTTAAATATTTAGGACTCCATGCCCCAAACATTTCATTATAGATTCAAGACTCCACGTCGTTATATTTCATGGATTTAGGACTCCGCGTCCTAATCCTTTTATCATATATCCAAGACTCCACATCTTCATATTTCATGGATTTAGGACTCCGCGCCCTAATTTCTATGGCTTCTCATCTACTGTGCTTTGAAACTCCACGTTTCTCCTTATGATACTAATTGTGAGAGTTTACCCATTTGATGGTTCGTTGGTAAGGCCTTGTTTGAAGACCTACATACATCAAAATCTCATAGATCAAACGAATCATATGAATTTCATAATGAAATTAACTTAACCACATTTTACCATGAATGGTGCATGACTTCCACAGTCATTTGGGTTTTGAAGAAATGACTTCCACAATCATTTATCCTTGTTGGAAAATGATCAGGTCCCCTGCCACATCATGCTTAGTATGATATTACGCACATATAATCATACAAATAATGTGTCATCCATAAATCATAATTAACCATATGTTCCACCTAACCATGATCATCCATGGATCTGTGTCTCAATTCTGAATCACCATTCATGTCATACACCTATGTCCAAAATTGGATACCAAAAGATAAAACATCGCTAATATGCTCTTAACCAAAATCAATTCTTGTGCACGCAAACATAGATATTATCATAAGCACACAACAACCAAGTGACCCAAACCAGGTCATAGCATATAAGCATGTACATAAGTCTTTCATACATAACATTATATCATTATATCAAA
>JAXQQM020079300.1:0-15247 GCA_034641835.2 Pinus albicaulis
TTGAAATAGTTATTGTAACTTTTTTTTATAATTATGTATTAAATATTGAAATAGTTTTTATAAACAAATTCACTTAACTTTTACAAATAAATACACAGACAAACATATATAAATTAAATGTAAATTTGATGCATTAAATGACATACATGTTGAAGGATTAGCTCCTAATTGTGATACCGATGAATACATTGTAATTTTTTAATGAAGTAAACTATAGGTAAGAGTCTATGTATGAATCAAAGATCATGACAAGGAGAGAATTTAGGGATGAGGATCTCATAAAATGAGTTAATAAATTTAAAGAGAGATTATTAGAGGTGGTTGTGGAGATAGTTGAACATAATGTCTTATTATGACATCTTTGTTATAGTCACATAAAGCTATAAAAATGGACGAATTGTACACTATGAACACTTAGAGGAATGAATTAATTGTAAAGAATTTCCATTTAGGCATTTCTTGAGCGTAATCACTTATTGCCCCTTGCTTGATATATGTTTGTGTATTTTCTATTTATTATTAAACCCAACATTTGGTATCAATGCTTTAGTGTTAAAGTCATTTTCCAATTTTCCTAAGGTATAGTGATATAAGGCATGGAGATCTATGTGATTATCACTGGAAATGTCTATGTTACTTCATGGAAAGCTCAATATATTACATTGTAATCTTAAAATATGATACTCTCTCAAGTGTTTGGAGAGAACCCTAATGCTTAACTTAAAAAAAAAATTCGATAGATTTCTTAGTTTAGATCACTCAACTAGATTAGACAAGGTTCAATTCCTGTTGCCAAATAAAAATATGCAAGCAAGAAAGACAACGAGTGGCAATTATAGTGATCTAAAGGAAGTTACCCAACACATTGTAAAGGAATTAGTATACAAGATCATCAATGGTGAAGGTTGGAAAAAAGTCATTGATGTAATTTTGGGCCAAAGACTTGAAGCAAACATGGTCACACCATATTGTGCTATCTACAAGTAGTTATGCTTTGGCATTCTCATTTTGATTAAGTAAAATGTAGTTTGATATTTTTGGATATAAACTTGATCATGGTGTTCTTGTCCTTTATGTGGTTATTCATCTACGTTTTGTATCATTCGTGAGAAGCGGTAGCTAAAAGCATTTCTATTTAAATTGTATTGATCATGATATAGAATTTAAATAAAAATAACGTAATGTGATAAAATATCAAGAAAAATATAATGATGAATATAGCTACCCACTTATAATAGTTCACTTTAGAAAATATAATAATCAAGATATACCTATGGAAAAAACATGCCTCTTAATCTTGAAATGAAAAATATTAGGATGTTGCATCACACTATAAAATAAAATGTAGCATGCACCCTATCACCTTAGAGAGGTTGCATTCATCGATCTCATTTATGGATAAGAAAATTTGTGATTATAGAAGTAATATGCCCTATAAAGTTTAAAAAAAATTGAGATATTATTTTGTTGTATTTATCTCATCACGAATCTTCTGATAAGTAAAAGTCTATTGTCCATGTGAAAAATAATATAAAGTAAATGCAAAGTGAGACTTGAAGTTTAGAGTATTGAAAAATAATTAAGGTAGAATATTGAGGTTGTTTAGAGGAAGTAGGATGTGCTGGCACGATCTTAGCTGGGATAGTCATCATCCTTCTTCTCTATGCTGACGATATTGTTCTTCTCGTAAGGTGCCCATTTGATCTTGATAAGCAACTTAGACTTCTTAAGGATTTCGACTCTACCATGGGTATGTCTGTTAACATTGACAAAAGAAAAGTTATGATTATCAAATCCAAGAAGGACACTTACGCTAATTTTATGTATGACAATAGTAACTTGGAGGAAGTGTCTTCTTACAAGTACCTAGGAATTGATATTCATCACAAGCTCAACTGGAACTGTAGCATTCAGAAAAGGATTAATGGGGGGTGGAAAACTTATTTTGGTCTTGAAAATAATTGTAAAATGGAAAACCTCGTAATGTGGGATAGAAAGAAGTTCCTCTTTGAAACTTTAGTCACTCCTGTTATCTTATATGGATGTGAGGTTTGGGGTTGCAGCATCTCTAGAGAATCTTGGAGAAAGATTGAGAAAATCTAGAAGCGTTTTATAACTTATAACCTTAAAATTAAAAGCAATACACCCTATCCTATTCCCCTTATCGAAGTGGGTCTTTCCCCTATCGAGAGCCTAGCTATGACTAGGCTTCTGTTGTACAAGCACAAGCTCAATAGCATAGGAGACCATAGACTTCCTAAGCTAGCTTTAAATTCCAGCCAAAACCACCTAAGGCTTAAACGAGGTTGGTATAAAGACACTAGGGCCTGGTTAAACAATTGGGAGAACGACGAGAATGTTGCATTGCAAAACATTAATAACATTAAAAAAAATTTTACTTCTAAGTTCAAAGAAAAAATGTGGTGTGAGAAAGATCTAGCAGCTAAAAGAAAATTAAGATATTATAAGGAGGTCATCAACCCCACCCTAGAAGATCAAAAGTATCTATCTGTTTTAACTAGCTCAAAGAAGAAAATTAATATAGCCAAGATTAGAACGAACTCTCATGAGCTCCATAGTGAAACAGGTCCTTGGACAATTCCTAAAAAACCATGGATGGAAATGATCTACCATTTCTGTGAGAATATGAACATCGAGGATGAAAATCACTTCCTCTTAGAGTGCCTTGCGTACAACCACATTAAAGCTCAATTTCATAATCTTTGCTGCAATACTAACCTTCCTAGCCTTTTAAGATGTCAAAATTATAGTGAGCTTGGGAGGCTTCTCTCCAAGCTTTTTGAGCATAGGAATAAAATCTTAAATCAAACTAAATAACTCTTTTCTTTAGGTCCAATAGACCAAAGATTGGCCTCAGTGGACTTTAACCACCACCATCATCATCATATATAAAAGTAAAAAGAGAAAAAAAAAATTAAAGGTAAAAAATATTTTATTAGATATTTTAATTTGTAATGGGTAACTACTTGAAAAGGGCTAAAATTGTAAAAATGGTCTATATTGAATGCAAATATTATGATAAATCATATTTATCATGATATTGCATTTCACATTTTTGATATTATTTTTCTTCATGTTTTAGTGGATTTTAAGAAAAGACATTGTAATATTTTAAATATGTGAGATGTTAAAAGTAAATAGTTATAAATAGTTGAGATTTTATTAATATTAAGTCAAAGTTAAGATTTTTTTTATTTTTTATTTATTTTTAAAGGAAGTGTTAAAGATAAATTTAGGTTAAAAGCTTCATTGAGTTATGTATTTATGAGTTATAAAATTATGAAAATTGAAAGAAATCCATAATGAAAATTGAAGAAATCACAACATTGATGCATCAATTAAGTTGTTTTGTTGGATCTTGATATCACTCCAACAAATAACATTTATGCAAGTTCAACTAGAATAAGGAAAATGAAAAAGATGCAGATTCCATATGACACGTTGATGACAAAATAAATAACTAAAAAAAAAAGTAAAGAAAGATCATAGAAGATAGGGATGTGTGAGGAAGAAAGAAGTAACAAGACATTCTCAAAAAAAAGGTAGAATTTGATAGATATGATGTGGCAAAACAAGATAGAAGATGAAATCTTGACATTGAATAAAGAAGATAGATTACACCTAGGCACAAACAAAAGGAGCAAAAGGCAAGATAAAAGAGACAAGGACAAGGAAGAAAGTTTGAAGCAACAAAATGAAAGAATTTGGTGACCTAAGAAACATCTTTATATTCCATATGAGAAATATACATGTTTAGGTACTTGAGGGACTACTCAATTCAACCAGGCTCAAAACCATTCCATCAAAGTTCATCATTTTACTAGTAGGGATTGAACATGGATGAGGAAGATAACAATCATTTCTCCTAACCACCTAAGATAAACCCAATTGACTAGTTAGTTACCTATGATGGTAGATTTTTATATGGACTTCGACAACTAACATGCTTATATTCTCTAGAAATAATCTAATTAAAAGGAATTAGAAAGATGAACAATAAAAAGAGATTGTAGGTGAAGAATGAAAAATACCAATGATGAAGATTGTAGAATATATAAGATAGAATATTGTAGAGGACAAAAAAAATTGATAGGAATATAAGAATTGAATCACAAGTATTGTTTAAAGAAAGTATGAAAAGTTAACTCTTATTTGTGATATTAATGAATTCCTTATTTGTGATATTCATGAATTCATTGTAATATGTGAACGAAGTAAAATGTGTAAATGAATTTAGTGTTGTAAAAATTTTCTAACAAATTTCAAATTTATAACTTTAATAATTTTTATTTAATTTTAAACAAAAACGAAAATGAAAATTAAATTAAATTAAAAATTAAAATATTGTAATGATTTAAAATATTATAATTTTTTTTTCACTTTTAAATTAGAAGAGAAGAATAGGTATATTTAGCGTCACCACCTACAAATATCACCCACCAAAAAAAGGCAAGCATTATTTCTCAGAGAGTGTATGCTTATTTAATGTTGTTGGGCAGTATATGCCCATCATTTAATTTGTTTAAATTTAGCGATGGGCAGCCAACCACATTAAATAGCCAACAACTTGAAAAATATGTATAGCCAAAAAAAATAAAATCTAACCATAAACCTATAATGCCCAACCCTATTAAATAGGGTTAACAATATGTATAACCAAAAAAAACTAAACAAGTTTGAAAAAACAATCCCATTAAATAGCTTGAGCAACATGTATAGCCCAAAATAATAAAAAAGTTTGAAAAAGCAATCTACTTTTAGTTTAATATTTTGCAAAGAACCACATAAAACTGAAACGCTGAGTGCACATCACATCGACACGTTTCTAACAGCAACGCCAGACATGCTTGCTTCAATATTATACATCGATAGTGATTAGCGATGACGAATAATGCATTTTTTCATGAAAAGTTTTGTGGTTTGTTTCACTGCAAACACGTGAAACCCATACTCACCAGTCGCCACGAAGTTTCGGTTTCGAATCCTGTAAAGTCGTCCGCGTATTCTGCCCAGAAGGGCCACAGGCATTGCTGGCAAAGCCCAAGGTTTCTGAATCCATATTGAATGCAAACACTGGCAACTCCATGTGAAGATATTAATGTGAATACAACAAAGTCAACTGGTCAACTAATTAATAAATAGTACTTTTATATTATATAAAATAGATGTGTAAATTTGTAGTTTATGAATATTAATTCATAAACTTTCCAGTTTATAAATAGTAAATAGTTTTTTTTAGAATTTGGTAATTTAAAATATATTTTAATGTATAAATATATTTAGTAGTTTGAATTTTTTTTGTTATATTGAATTTTAGATTAAACTAGTTAAATTAAATTAAATTCAAGTTTTTAAAATTTTCTTTTATTTTGATTAAAATTAATAATAATAAAAAAATTATTTCATATACTTGTAATAACATTCAAGTTTTAAATTTTTTTTATTTTAATTAAAATTAATAATAATAAAAAAATGTATTTCATATATTTGTAATATACAAGTATATTTAGGTTTAAGACTTTTGTGATATATAATGTAAATGAATGTCTTTCGAATTAATCACATCATTAGGAATTGGTGAATTAACTAATGCTGTTCATGAGAAGTTATTTATTCATTAAACTCAAATTAACCACATCATTAAGATTTAGTTAATCAACTAATGCTGTTCATGAGAAGCTATTTATTCATTAAAATAGATTAACTTCTTCACCACTATATTAGTTGGTTCGAAACTTTGATCAAATCTTAATATATTAACCTATCCTCTTCATCTACCTTATTTATCTACTCTATACTTGTAATACACCATAAAAAAAACAAATATTTTATATAATATTTATATGCAAATACATATAACATTCATATTTTAATAATTATAATAAATTAATTTGACTTAATTTTATACCTTATTTCACTGAATTTTAAATATGCTATATATTCAGGAACTTTTATTTTGACTAACTTAATTTTATACCTTATTTTATTTTATCAAATTTACATTTTTGTTTCACGGAATATTATATTTAACATATTTTTATGATTTTAAATATTATGTATAAAGAAACAGTATTTTATTACCATTTTTGTTTTTTTTTCATAAAACTTAAATTTTGGTTTTCTAGGGTTTTATATTTAACATATTTTTATGATTTTAAATATTATGTATAAAGAAACAGTATTTTATTACAATTTTTGTTTATTTTTTTTCATAAAACTTAAATTTTGGTTTTCGAGGGTTTTAACTGAAAATAACTTTATTAACTAAACTAAAAATAACTTTATTAACTAAATTTAAGATTCGTATATAACTAGATTTCCTAAAAATAGAAAAATTGCATTTAAATTTATATACAGAGAATTGTGTCTTACCATTTTAACTTTATTCATCGAAAAAAGTTCAAATTCTGACCTGCTTTCTTGAAACTCCATATTTAAATTTATCTACAGAGAATTGTGTCTTACCATTCTAAATTTGCAGTTCAAATTCTGACCTGCTTTCTTGAAACTCCAAATTTAAATTTATTTACACAGAATTGAGTCTTGCCCTATTAAATTTACTCATTTAAAAAAAAAAATCAAATTCAGACTTGTTTTCTTGAAACCCCAAATTCAAGAAGTTTAGTCAGCGCCGAAACATATGGTGCGTTGCTCTTTCACATCGCTTGGGACTTTGCGATTAACTGTCCTCCCGGTTGCTGTGCCATCGCCTGAGACAGCGCAATCAACGTTGATGGATTCCGTTAGTGTTAATGCCCCTTCTCATCTCTCGAGACTCAAACGACCCAATAACTAACGAAAAATGAAAATCACCCTAACTGATTCACTACTACCTCCAGGTTTATATTGATATAAATATGGTGGAAGCATTCATTTGTTTTGTGCCATGGTCGTCAGTGATTCATTCAGTCACTTTAATTTCCGTTTCGCGGCCATGGACAACGCTAAGGACCGAGCACTCTGCATCGGCGACGAAGAAAATACGTTCTAGAAGTCATTTTTTAAGCTAGATGTAAATTTTGATTTTCCCACATATAATGGAGAATGTAATGCAGAGAAACTAAACAAATGGATTAGACAGACCAAGGTTTATTTATGGATTCAGCAGATTGATGAGGATGAAGCCAATATCCAATTATCATCTCTTCGGTTGAGAAGCATCTCGTTTGGTGGGCGAGCAAGTTGTAGAAAGGCAGCAAAGACTTGGTTAATCTCCTTTCTTCTTGGTACAATCCTTTGGGTTATCGACAAAAGGCTTTAATGGAATGGCAACATTTGAGACAAGGAAAGGGTCAACATGTACAAATCTTCACAGAAGAGTTTAGAAAACAATCTTTGAATTTGGGTATTTCACTTTATTCACCAGAAACTATAACAAAGTATATTGGTGCTTTACATAGCTACATCGCGAATTATTTGTTGTTATTTTAGCCTACTACTATTGATGTGGCTAGTGTGAAGGAAATTCACCTTGAAATAAGGGGCAAGAATGATAAAGAAGAGCAACCAAAGAAATAAATTTTCAAACCTCATAATGGCAAGTTCAAAGGAAAATGCAAGGGAAAGGACAAGAAGGCAACTACAACCAAGAAGGAGCAAATCCATCTTGCACACATTGCAAGAATGAAGGCCATGATGATGAACATTGTTGGAAGTTGCATCCATAGTGAAACCAAAGAGATTTGATGGAAAGAACAAGCAAAATATGGTGGCAACCATGCAACAGGACCTTGGATCTAATTTCGATGATGAGACAAAGATCACAACAATGGGCATACAAGGTAACATTTCTCTTCATGTTAGTGAAAATTCTGAATTGCATGCAAGTACAAGTACTTCAAATGAGTCTTTTGTTAATGAACGAAAGAGGACGAAATTGTTCCACATTAGAGTTGTGATGAAACATACTAAATTGGAAACCTTGTTTGGTTCGGGCTCACAAGTAAACTTGATTTCAGAATCCTTGGTTAAGAAATTAGGATTGGACACTAAGCCTCATCCAAAACCTTACCCTCTTGGTTGGGTGTGTGATAAAACCAAATTACATCTAACCAAGAAGTGTAGAGCTAGATTTGTGATTGAGTCCAAACTAGTAGATGAGGTTGATCTTGATGTTGTACCTTTGGATATCTGTGGCATTGTATTGGGGAGTCCATATTTGTATGACAGTAAAGCAGTTTTCTTTCGCCATGAAAACAAGTATCATCTCACAAAAGATGAAGTGGAATACATTGTTAGAGCTCATCGTGCCAAAATCAATTCCAGTCTTGTAAGTGTACGTCAAATGAAGAGATTGATCAATTCCAGCGAATGGTGCATTCTCATGGTTGTGAGAGCAAAAGATGTCGATACATCTGAAACTTTCCAAGGTTGTGATCCCACTCATAAAAAGGAATTTTATGAAATTGTTTTTAATTATAATATGCTTTTTCAGGAACCAAGTGGGTTGCCTCCAAAGCGTTAGATCCAACATGAGATTCACTTGCAACAGGATGATCCTTTACCCAACATTGTTATGTATAGGTTGTTAGCCATTGAGATGGAGAAGATAAAGAAGTAGGTGCAGGAATTCTTGAACCAAGGGGTCATAAGCCCAAGTTCTTCTCCATGAGGTTCACATATTGTTTTGGTGCCAAAGAAGGATGGAAAATGGAGGATGTGCGTGGAATAAAGAGCACTCAACAAAATAACGGTGAAGAACTGGTACCCTCTCCCTCGTATTGATGATTTATTAGATCAATTGAAAAATGTTGTCTATTTCACAAAACTGGACTCGTGCAGTGGCTATCATCAGGTCAGGATTGCAGAACAGGATGTATGATTGCATTCAAGACGAAACAGGGGTTGTTTGAATGGATAGTGATGCCATTCAGACTATGCAATGCTTCAACCACATTCATGAGGGTGATGAATGATATTTTTAGACCTTTTCTTGATGATTTTGTACTTGTGTATCTTGATGAAATTCTTGTTTTCAATAGGACATGGGAAGATCGTGTGAGTCATGCTAAAAAGGTGCTTGATGTTTTACAAAAGGAAAAATTGTATGTCAAAATGTCTAAGTGTGAATTTGGTAAGACTTCTTTTGTTTACTTAGGTCATATTTTTGGAGGTGAACAATTAAAAATATATCCTTTTAAAATTGATGTGATTGTAAAGTGGCCTAAACCCACCAATGTTACAAAGGTTCATAGTTTTTTGGGTGCAATACAATACTAGAGAAGGTCATTTCCAACTTCTCTGTCATTTCACCCCCCTTACATGCATTGACAAGTGTGAAGCAAACATTTCAGCGGGGAGGAAAGCAACAAAAATCCTTTGATACAGTGTAAGAGAAGATCAATACCACACCGGTTTTGGCCTTACCTAGCCTTTAGAAACCTTTTGATATCGAGACATATGCCAATGGGTACGCCATGGGAGAAGTGTTGATGCAACAGAGGAAATTTGTATGTTACCATTCAAAGACATTCTACCAAGTTGTTGTGAATTGTTCCACATATGACAAGGAGTTGTATACCTTGGTTCAAATTGTGAAGAAGTGGAAGCACTATTTGATTTGAAAGGAGACCATCATTCACACATATCACCAACCCTTGCAATACCTCCAGTCGCAAACCAAGCTTCAACAAGCACGTCATTTTAGATGGATGGGATTCCTCCAACGGTTTCACTTGGTAATAAAATACAAGAAGGGCACCAACAACAAAGTCGCATATATGCTTTCTTGCCCTCCTATTTTTGCATCTATAGTTTTTCAAAATGCTTCTTTATATTTTGAAAGTTATGTTGAACAATATGTTGGTGATGAATATTTTAAGGAGATATATGCAAAGCTGACTCATGGATCGCAGGTGGACAATTATCATTTGTAGGGAAAATTGTTGTACCATATTGGTAAACTTTGTATTACCACCAATGAAAGAATACATGTAATCAGTGAGGCACATACCTCTCTTATGTCAGGTCATTTTGGTGTAAGAAAAAATTTGTGTCATTTATATAGGTTTTGTTATTGGCCTCACATGAAAAATATTGTGACTTGATATGTAAATGGATATGTGTTGTGTTAAGTTTGCAAGCCCTCTAATAGAAAATCGGGGCTCTACACACCACTCCTTGTTCCAAGTTGTCCATGGCAAAGTGTGTTAATGGATTTTGTTGGTGGTTTGCCTTTGTCTAGGAGAGGTCATGATTATTTGTATGTTGTTGTGGATCGATTTAGAAAAATGTGTCTTAATGCTTTGTAAAAAGTAGGTCACTGAAGAGCAGACTGCTCATCTCATCTTCCAATTTGTGTAGGTCCATTTTGGGCTACCCACATCCATTGTGTCTGATCGAGACTGTAGTTTCCTTGGGGATTTTGGATGAGTTTGTGCAGAATGATGGACACCAAGCTGAAGAGGAGCACAAAAATTCATCCGCATATCAACATAAAAATAGAGGTTGTCAACTGCACAATGATACATTTACTCTGAGGCTATTGTGGAAAGCATTCCAAATTGTGGGACAAGCAGTTTCCTTATGTACAACATGCATATAACTCGATAGTGCATTCATCCACTCAAATTTCACCATTTGAGACATTCTTTGGATATTTTCCAAAGGATCCCTTAGACATGGTCTTTAGGAAAGATGAATTTCCAGTGGAAAGATGATAGGGACAAGGCACCGAAGTTCATTCATCGGATTCGGATGATTCCCCAGGAAGTGCAGGAACAGTGGGAGAAAATTCAAGCTTGATACAAATCTCACCATGATAAGCACTAGGTTGATCACTAATTCTAGGTTGGAGACAGGGTGCGGCATGAAAGGGGAAGGAAAGAAGTCGAGATCAATCTGATATGGCTCGTTCACCATATTATAAAATATTGGAGACAATGTTTTTCATCTTGATTTTCTAGCATACATGCAAATGTAATCAGTAGTGAATGTTGAAAAAATGAAGCTTTATGAGCCTCCTTTGATCATGGACACTGAAGAGGTTGGATAGGTTCCTATAGTGGATGACTTTGCAACTGAATACTTGGACAAGCTACCTGAGGATATCATTCTTGACAGGAAGACTAGGACTTCACGACGAGGATATGTGGACTAACTTCATATTGGTTTCAACAGAATGCATCCAATTAAGGCCCATTAGATTGAAAAAGAAAAAATGTGGGAGCAATTCCCTCACTTTCCAATTGAATGATAAATATTTTGGCGGCCCAAAAGCTCATTAGTGGGGAGGAATGATCCAGGTGGCTCCAGAAATAGAAGTGGCTTTGAAAAAAAATCAAAAATAAAATTCATTGGATTGAAGTGGAACCAGGGTCAGATCGAAGATCTTGTTTCAAGCTTTCCAACAATGTGAAGAAAACGCCAATTCGAGTTTGTATGTGAAAGTTATCACCAACCAAAGTTTTGGAAACTAGGCCCAGTGGAAGTCACTAACGAGGCAACAATTTGGAAAAGTATCGGTGCACAGAATCCAACGTCAGAATGGGCGAATCTGTCACTCTTTAATTTTTCTGGTTAACCCCAAAAATAGGCCGAATTTTTTTGATTAGTTGTTTTATATAAAACAAAATAAATGGAGACCGACGAGGCTCGAACTTGAGGTGTTTCCTACTCGTGAAATGATTACACTGATATGACCACACTCTTCTAACAATATTATTGGTGAAATTCCTCATGAGAATAAAATTTGAATTTTGTAACTCCATTGAAATTCTTTGACAATTTCGGCAAGTAGGTGGTGATTGATTTCAATTATGATAATATTTCTTTACGATGCGGTTGTTAGAATTCAAATGGTCTCAAACCTTTTGTTTTTCATTTCTTGCATGTTTGGTATGTTTTATATTCTTGTTACACTGCATTGGGTGTAGTGGGGGGTTGCAAGGGGCGGTAGCCCCCCTACACGGGGTCCGGGGCAATGCCTCGGGATTTATTTTATTTTATGTGGACTCAGTAATAGTTGGGAAAACCTAAGGATGGTGGGTGGACCTACCCATGGTTTTTCACATGTGCATGGTTTTGGGCATGATGGTTTTTTTCCATGGTATTTTGTAGATCCAGTTAAGGGAACTACAAATATGTTTTAATCTAGGGCTAATGGATTTGGGTTTATATACGCTTCGACATATATATAATTTATTGTAACATTAAGTTGATGGTGCTGGATGTTGCCATCATTATAAGGGGATTTCATTGATGTGAAGTCTCGATTAGACCTCACACAGTTTGGTGTAGGAGTCCCATCCGTTCATACTGTCTAACCATCGTTGGAAAGGTTTTTAAAGATATGCCTTAGTCACGATCAACACAAGAGAACACAACACCTCTCATGGGAAGCAAGGATGTGAGCTTTGTGATATTCTCGATGTAAGGTGTACGAGGGGGACTTCCACAACTAGAGAGGAAAACGAGCCATTGGTTAGAAAATTAAAAGTACTATCCTAAAGGGGGCCAGAGAAGATAGAGAAAGGCTTGTTGAATACCTGCAGATTAGTCCACATAATAAACAACAATCGTTAGAGCATAACAACACTCATTCAATAATAGCCATAGCTAAGCAACGAATTAGTTCATTAAATTAGTATGTAATTAAAGCAACATATAGCATAGACATAACCAGAATAGTCCAACTATATCTATGATACATGTATGAATAAGTGCCGACTTATTGAACTTATCATTAAAAGTGTAAGATCCCAAGTACACAGTTACATAGATGAAACACTGTATCCAAAAGTGGAACACGAATCTACAACTTTCTTCTCCAAAGAATGATCTATCTCCTATGTATTGCAAGAGAAGCCAAGGCAAGACCTCTAGAATCCAAGTTTTTTTCTTGAGTTATGAGGAGCTATTTATAACAAGTAACAATGAACTTTGAGCTTCCTCATGAATCTTTGACTTCTACGACTATTCATATTCTATACATGACTCATGACATTCCAATGTGTGGCTATTTATATTCCACATGTGTCCCTTGGACTTCATTACATATCATTTATTACATAAGACAAATTACAAATGTGAGGATAACTATATGAGAAAAAATTGATAATGGGAGAAAGACTGATAATATGGATAAGTCATTTTCTTCCTCCTGGAGCTCAATTGTAATGTAAGTGTGCCAAGCTCTGAACTCTGTGGAGATGGCTTTGACCCGAACTGTCAAGTCCCCATTGTAGCACATCTTCACCTCCAGTGCCTCCATCAATATGTTCTTGGAGTTGAATACACATTATTTCACAACCATGAAAGTTTCATATGAGATTTGATTGGTTCACTGATATACTAAAAAATAATGTCTTTAGTAACTTCCAAGCCTTCTTGTTCTGTTGTCTGCTTGATCTACTCAATGTATTGCCTGATCTCCTGGAAGATGATTTCTCTAACTTTGATTGCTTCAAGTGTATCTATCGAAGGCATCCCATGCTTAGGTGTAAGAGACTCAAAAACATTGTCCAATCGATTATATGCAACAATAGTACTAATCTATTGTTCTCCAAGACACATGTAGTTTTGGTGGTGGAGTCTCAGCTAAACTCTATCCATCTCTGCGACAATCCTATCTTTCTTCTCCAAATGTTGCGGAGCATTGAGACAGTTGGCAGCCCACTCCTAGATATGATTGACTTCTATATTTGCTACCTTAAGGAGTTTCACCACTTCCTATTCCTTCTTCTGAATGCCGACAAGAGGAGCCACCATTTGATGTAGAAGAATTATTTCATCGTATAATTGCGCCATGGTGTCATCCATTGGCCCCAATTATTCCTGCATGGCTGAATTCCATTCAGCAATGCTGAAGCTTTATGATGACAACCATTGATTCTCCATCACAAGATGTTCCACTGATTGCTTCACCGCAACAAGTTCTCTTCTCAGCCTGGCATTCACATTCAACAAGTGCTCAGAATTATCCTGTGTTGTTGTAGCAAATATAGCATTTTCCACCATAATAATTCTGGGATTCCTTCTGGTGTTAGAGGTTATCACATTCTCAGTATAAGATGATACTGGATTTTGAGGATCCTTGGGAAAGTATCTATGCCTCTTATGCACAATAGTCTTCTTAAGTTAATAAAACATTACACTGCATACATCCATGACTCTATAAATTTATGGAGGTGTGATCCACATTTCCCTAAATGGAAGATGACCACTTGTAAGGGGAGGTTCCTCTAGAGTTCCTGGTTCATCATCCATGGGTTGGATGGTATCTTCTTCCTCCAACGCTTCTTCTTCAATCGCCTAATTCAATTTTTATTCTTCCAGTATCTGTGCTACTTCCTCCTCCTGGACTGCCTCTGTTGTTCTTCTTCTATCCCTCTCCTCTCTTCTTCTTCTTCTTCTTGTTGCTTCTAGAGAAACTCATCCTGCTTCCTCTTATCTTCTTCTTATTTTTCTTCTCTCCTTTCCTACTCTCCTTGAATAGCTCTCATGTTTAAAGGATCGAATTTCCATTTATTGATGCTCTCATCTGTCGAGTCATACCTAGTCCTCTTCTTAGGAGCTACCTTCCTTGTTTGAGAAGTTATCTCTTCCCCTCCTGCACCAGTAAGTCTTGAGTTTGTGGATCTTTGGGTGAACTGGTCTCCATACCTAGATTTTCCTTCATGTTTGTGTTGTACCAGTTCTTTATCTTCTCATCTTTTGTTGTGGACATTGATGAGTACCCCGTATTGTGACGAATCCTTTCACAATGTTTCTTGTACACTCTCTTGGGATCATATCCATGAAAGTGTTTAGTGGTGAAGTGTAGGTCTTCCATCTCCTATATCTGTATTGTTGTTGCCTTATGGATCTTTAATTCATATAATCTTCTCCTCAACGGGAAGATGAGCCAAGGGGATTTCTTCCTCCTCTGAAGAACTCCTGACAATCCCTTGTCCAACTGATTTTCTAATTTTTGCATGAACACATTGTTGGTCACATATCGTGTCATGAGATGATGGGATTTATGACAACCAAAACGTTTTATGTATGTACCAGTGGGATATTCAAACTAGTACGCGATATCTTAGGGTGACTCCTTCACCTGATCTCGAATATCATCTGAAAGATAACTGCAAATAAGTGCTCAGCCAATTTGTCATATACACCTTTGAAGCTTAATGTTGATAACACTATGCAGTGGAAGTAAACCGGGAAATTCTCCTAAGGGGTCCAGTTCCAATTCGTTCCCAAGAACACATGCTATGGACAGATTCCATCTAATAGAAATGCA